>CAKNEU010000032.1:0-45218 GCA_930272665.1 Mariannaea elegans
TATCAGGTGACCCGCTTATTAGCGGAGCATGTAACACCTCAACTAGCGAGCAACTATCAGGTCATGTACGTCCACTGTCTGACCAAGAATTCAAGATCCGGTTGCGCCCTGAACTGAACCCCCCTTGGCTGGCTTGCCCAATTGACTTGGTTTTTTATCTACCCCGGCTTTTAGGGAGACATTGTTTCCGCTCCCTGGCATTCTCAGGCAGGCTCGGCTTAAGGATGTGCGTCGCTCGCCGAGCCGTAATGACCAATGGCGATCCGTCTTGCAACAACGTGCCTCGATACAGTCTTATCCAGCCCTCACGACAACCTCACCCCTGCTGAGTCTAATATCTCTTGAGACGCGGAGCCATAATCCCTTGCGCTTTCTGGACCACACTCAATGAATGTTTCGAGTGAGACATCGAGATTGTTGAGCAAGAGAAACCCAGCTCCAGGGGGAACCCGCCCCAACAACAGGAGACGGCCGTGTGCTGAATGCACTAACCTCTAAGCTAGAATCTCACCATGATGGATCGGTTTGAACTGACATGAGACAAATGTGTCAAAGAGAGATCTGGAAAATGAGAGCTTAGATCTCTCTTCTCTCACCCGCTTCTAGAGCTGAAGGGACGAGCTTACGAACTGACTATCTAAACAGGGTCCATCATGCCCCATCTGTTTGTCTTCATGTTGCCTGCCGATTGCTGCTCTTCGGGTGAGGGGGAAACACATGTTCCAGATTGAACCTGTCCTCAGTGGTTCGACCTGCTCCTCGGTGGAATGACGCAGACGGGGGATTTCTTGTCTAGCATGATAATGGCCTAGGCGAGTCCTGTCTTCTAAGGATGAAGCAGCATGACGGCAACCACATAATTCGTGAACTGTGAACTCGATTGACAAATGACAATTCTATTCCAGCACAGGCTCCCCGTCCCGAATCAGGAGTCCCGCTATACTCCGTGCTCATCCCCGAGATATTCAATTTAGGTGCCGCCAATCTTCCCTTAGGATTGGGATGGCTTGACACGACGTTTCGAACCGTATCTTCCGAAAGCCTCCATCTGGAGATTGCCTTTCCACCGATTCATCCCCGAGTCCTCCGCTGACACGTCGTCGCACCATGCTCACCGAATTTCATAGCATCCCCATCACCGAAAGTTTCTGAGCTTGGATTCATCCATAGATGTCTGCCCTTGAGGCCATGTGCTCCAAGGATCTGACACCCAGGCCTCGAGCCTTGTCACCTAGTGTCACCACACCGCAAGGCGAAAGGGCGTGTATCTATTCCTTCCCATGCAAACAGTACACAGCAAACTGAAGCAAGGGGATACAAGGCAATAGTGCGCGGAATTCTGAACGGGCTACTCCGCCAGGACACATCGACGAATCAGCTTCTTCATTGTAAACTCATGGTATTGAGGCCCGCGAAGGGGTGTGGGCAATATTATCGGCACCGTCAGGGCGGTTAGCCCCTGAATACCCGGTGAAAGCAGCGGATGTGACGGGGCTTCTTCCGGTTGCCTTGGGTGTGTCGAAAATTATATTCGTACGGCTGATTTCAAAGCTCACGGCTCTGGGACATTATCCTGACATGATGTAAAGAGTAATTACAGTACAATGTTGAACGGAGTACACTGGGTATCGCTGGTTAATCTTCTTCTAAACACCTCGCTGTCGTCAAGGTGTCGTCATGCTGTCTCATGTCATAATTTATTATACACTCCCTAAACTCCTCACAGCTCTGCAGAGCAATAGCACAAGGCAGTGTACCTCGGAAGTACCACCCTCATGTCGTGTTAATGCCCCACGTCCATGATTATAACCATCCGAAAACTTTTATCAAACCCTCCGAAAAGGGGGAACGAAATAAACAAAAGAAGTCCTGACAAATCCGTCGGTGTTCTCACCATGGGCTTTGCGTCAACTGGGACTTATGCATACCACCTCCTTTGCGGGTCAAGTCTAGTTCCGTTTCCACGTCCCAAGTGTTTAGAATCTCACCCATCTCGCGCATGATGTCTTGCACAACGTCAATTGGCTCCTGAGACTCTGGAAGACGCACATTTCGATGATCGGTGTGAGCCTTGTGACTGGGTGATTCGTATGATGATGGTTGGTGGAGCTGGTCCGCAGCCAGGAACGCTTCAGCCATGGCTTGCGGAGTGGGACTGGCGAGGGAGCGCTGAGAGGCGGTGGGGAGGATGCGGTTGCACGAGTCCTTGTTGCCAGTTCGGCGGGCGACAGCGGTGAAGTGATGACGAAATTTGGCGTCCTTGGACATAGGGAGTTGGGCAATTGGTGCAGTTGGCGGTGGTGAGACGGCCCTCTGTCGAGGTTCAATGGGCGCGTGGATCTCACTCGAGGCCGGACTAGAGATCCCGCGTGGCAGTGGCGCCCATGACACATGGCGGTGTGAGGCATCCCCGTTCCAAGGATTCTTGGTTGCAGATGCGAGGATACCTTGCGTGCTAGGCAATCGAGTCACTGGGTCTTGCCATGCCACTCGTCTGTTGAGAGGACGACGCTCTGGAGATGGAGACATGAAGGAGGCGAAGGATTTGAACGAGAATTGAGGCTCAGGAGTTGATGGACGCGCATTGGCTGTTGGTGTGATGACCGATGGCATGGACATGGCGTTATTCTGCAACTGGCTGAGAGGAGTACGTTCATGTGAAGGTGATGTCCGCTCTGCATTTTCAACGGGAGTCATGGACGTATTGTCCAGAGGCACCACTGGTAGTTTGGCATGCTCGCTTGCCCACGGGGTCTGAGCCTCTGATGATGCCAAGAGGCACTTGTCCATCTTCTGCGGGGTGTGAAGGGATTGTTGGCCCAAGGCAACTGATACGTATTGCGAGAGTTTTGAGCCGGCCCAAGGACTCTGCTGAGACGCGGAAATTCGTTGTAAGGCAGACTCAGTTTGTTGATCTGTTGTAGTTAACCCTACGGCCTTGGCCAGCACCGATCCTGATGACTGGATCATCAATGAAACCTGATTGCTGGGAGGCGAGCCCGGAATGATAGGAGACGGCTCGCGTGGAGTATCCTGATTCTGTTTCGTAGACTCGGATACCTCAACTTCGTGTTCCACAGCTAGCCTCTTTGAAGCAAAATTCTGGGGAGTCTCGTTCACAACGCTAGAGGAGGGCCAGTCTCGCTTGGGAGTCTTCCGTAGAGGAGATGAACTAGTTTGGCGTGTTAAATTAGACCCTTTTGTCCACGAAGCCTTTGTAACAAGCCGCTTCACTGAGCTTTTTAGAAGGCTGAATGGCAAGGTTTCAGGCAGTAAAAGTGTTTTTGTAGGAGTAGACTCATATATCCTGGGCTCCGATGCTTGTGATGAGAAGTTGCCTGTGTCGCAACTATCAGGTTTTGACTCCGACTTTGAATCACACTCTCTTGCAAGCTCGGTCTGGAGGATGGACTGCCGAACTTGGACCGGAGTGAATTCAGTCTCACCTTCAGACTTGATTTCTGGTTCTGATACTGAATCATTGTCTTTCGGAAGGCCACCTAAGGCAATGGATTCTCCCTCTGACGCTGTATCGCCGTCATTCGGAAGGACTTCTTGAGAAATGAGCATTTCGACTTCTGTGGTGCTGATATCGGACAGCTGTTCAATCGATACCTCCGGCTTTGTCTTGGCTGCTTTGGTTTCAACTCCCATGGTAACATCGCATTCCATGGCAGTCTGAGTCCCAGTTGCTTCTTCGAATTCCGAATCTTTATCAGCCGCTATGCTAGAGTCTTGTTCCATGCTCGTCTGTAACTCAAATACGTCCTCTGCCCCAGTGACTCCACCGAAGTTGTTGTTGTTGGTCTTGTGGGATTTACTGCTTTCGAAGTTAAAAGGTGTCGAAGCATTTGGATCAATTGCCATCTCAATAATAGGGCTTTCCCGTGTAAGAAAGTTTGGCACCTCGACATCATTGCTAGCCAGCGATGACAAACTACTAGACAGGGCATACTCGTCAGTTTTCGTCGACTTTGTGGTGTTTTCGTTTGAGAGATCCGTTGACTTGACCGCTCCCTTAGTGGTGACTGGAGAGTTTAGCCTTTGGCTTGAGGGCTCTGACGATTCCACTGGCTCAGCCTCAGTTGCGTTTGTTGCCTCGAATTCCGCCTCGTTCAATTCCGACAAGCTCGACCATGATTCCGTCTCTGCAATATCGCATTCCCTTAAATCCTCGCCTTGGTCGCCCATTTCTTTTGTTGACTTCGATAGCATCTTGAAACAAAAACTTTCGTCTTGCTGGGTTTGGAAATTGTTAACCGGTTCCATGTCGCCCACGAGACTCCGTTTCAAAGGCGAATAAACCAAGTTTGATTGTCTCTCAGCAATCTGCTGAGACATTCTATGACGTGGCGATTTTCGAGGAAGCGCTTGAGAACATCGCTGCTGAGAAACAGGCGACGATAGAGTTGCCGCAGCCTTCATAGCGACTATCTCATCTCGAGAAAGTTCATCTTCTGAGTCCTTAACCAACTCATAAATAGCCCGCCTCTTTAGATCCTTTTTCGGTGACAAATGCTTTCCCGGCGATTGGAAGCGGCTCGGCGCACTCGTAAAAGAAGCATTATTTGAATCGTGAAGCTCATCTTCACCATCATTTCTTGTGGGATGGGAGAAGTTGGTGATCTTACGCTTATGTAGCCTGCGCGCATTCCTAGTAGATGGGAGCCGGTCCGGGACACTTTTGAATGAGGAGTTGAATCCAAAGGACGAGTTATCTTGGAGTAATCTTGAGGATTTTGGTACTGGAGTGTCGACAGACCCTGATTCCACAAGCTCTGCCCGCCGCCGTTTGTTTGCTAGCTTCCTAAGCCATTCCGATCCAACAGCTTTTCTCTTTCGCTCTGACTTGCTCTCCTGTGGTGTCGTGGCCCAAAACCCCTCCGTTGAGATTGGATGCACGGACTTCCTCCATCTCTGTACCATGGCCAATTCTTCATGCTCCAAGAAAGGGTGCGGTTCCGTAATCGGAGCATGCTTAATGCTCTCAGGGCTAGGAAGGTGGCATTCTAGGCTATCATGTTGCCCAAACTGGGTCTCAGCGATGGAGATATTTCGTTCTTGTTTCGATTTCCTTGTGAGATTTTCGGGAGACTGTGTGGCGCCCTGCAAAGCTTCAGCAGTACGGTGTTTTGATCGCCATGGGTTGACCCATCCAGAAACCTCGTCAAACGGGCCCTTTAACGTTGCGGTAAGAAGAAAGGGTATTTGTCCATCAAGAAAATTTTGGCCTGCGGATTCGTATCTTAGTCGTCGGGAGGTCGGACTGTCGTAGTCTTCATCGTCGGATCCTTCGTAGAGTAAATCTTCGGGTGCACATGTTGCTTCGCAGTAGATCGTGTCGTCCCCCAAACACTCCTCCATTTTTCCCTGGACGCGTTCCATGGTGCCAACACCCAGACATAAATGCGGAAGAGGGGTCAGAAAATATCGAATAAATTGGAGTGTCAACAGGTCTTCGAGGTGAATTGTCGCGAGTTCAGAGTGTTTCTCATGCCCACATATGTCGTCACTTCCTAGGGGTTCACGGTGCACCGTAGTTGAAATTCGCTGTGTCACCATGGGCGACGCGTCCCGCGTATCACGTGAGAACGCGTAAAGTGGTCGTAGGTACTAGTTTCGAGACAAAAACGGTTGAGAGTGCATTCAAAATGACAGGGAAATGTTCTATGACATTACTGAAGATCATGAGATTTTTTTTTATTTCATTTTGAAGTTCTCAATTGCTTGTTTCTACATCCTCCAAGATTTTCAGAGACGATAACGTGACAATACACGTGATGACACCAGCGAATCAGATTTGGTTGACACGGCAACCAACATCACCCAATCAACCCCCCTGTCTTGTTTATTCGATATCTGGCCAGGATACGCGCACAACTTAGTTCGCGCCTCAACTTCAGATGCTTCTCCAATGTGACTTTGCGCCAGCTCTCATACCTATTTTTTTTTTTTTTTTGAATTCCTAACTTGCCTTGTGCCGTCTTAGCCCTTTTTACCAGTTTTCTCCTCTGTCTCCCGTCCACACAAGTTTACGAAGTTTACGACGGTCCCACGATAACAACACACCATCATCTCGAGACCCCGCATGGGCAATATCAACTGGACTTGCATGGCATTCAAATAAGACGCCCTGTATCAGCTTTCGAAGGCGTCGCCATGGAGCACGCTTGGTTGGACTCGCTATCTGAGGATTGGATCTCCCAACCTGGCTCATCCCCTGCTGCACAACTGCCGCCTCTCAACAAAGACGATGTGCCCAAGCCCAAAGAAACACCAAGCCGTATACCGCGTAGAACGTTTGGGCCCCGGTCTGGATCGTCCAACCCGCACGACACTAGTGTTAATGTCCTGAATGAGCACAGCACGAACGATATCAACATTTCGAGGCAGCGACTGTCGTTGAGGCTGTCTCAATCAAAACTGACGCGTGGGGTGACTGGTAGTAGGACTGTCTCCGCCTCTACATCTGGTTCCGTCATCCACAACACAACGCAATACAAGTCTTCACCTGGAAAGCCTAAAGGCGATACACCCGAATGGAAGCGACGCCTGGTCTACGGTGAAGTTCAGTATGGCGAGCAACGCGACCTATTTTGCTCCGCCGCCAATGGACTCCAGGAAATGTTCAAGCCCCCATCTGCGTCTGAACAACCTTCTGCAATCGAACCCAGCGCGGACAATGAACAGCAAGAATCGACAATGCCTTCTAGCCCCCCTTATCCTCAACGCATCGCCAGTATCGACCTCAAACAGGACCTAGTGGATTTGAAACTGGATGAGCTCGAAGATGATGAATCTCTCTATCCCAACGATGTGACACCTAGTCCGAGTCCAAGAAAACCGAAGAAGGAAATTGCATACAGGCTCAATGTAGATGATTCCGGGTTGGATCAGCAGAGCGAACCAGACGATGGAACTCCTTCGCGCCAACCAGAAATCTATCGCGATGAGAGTTGCTTGAGTATGTCAGTGGAGGATGCCAACCTACGCAAAATCAGCGCCCAGAGCGGACAGAGTGTCATTCACAACGAAGATTTCAGCCCCATTCTTATCGGGAGGCACAGCGACCAACATGGAAAGCTAGGTTTTGCGCCTGTTGAATTGCCTGCGGACCAATTGAAGTCGAAACTGGAGGCACTTCGCATTAATCAACTACTGTTGGACCCTCGAGCTGATCCGCGGGAGGCTTTCGACAATTCTGAGCAGGATGAGCCTGAGAATCTGGACAGTAGCGAGAGATATGAGCGAGCCGGCGGCTACATTAACACACGAAGAGGGGGACGATCAGCCGATGGATCATTCCAGTATCGAGCTCTCAGTCCTGGCTTGGGTGTCGATACATCAGAGATGCTTCCCGAAGAATCGTTGCAAGCAAGCACGCCGAAGCAGTTCCCTTCAATTCGAACAGTAAATACAAACCCGTTCCCGGAGGACAGGTTTTCTTTTAGCCCTTCGATGCCTCGTGCACCGTTTCCTAGCCCCGACAAGAGGCAAATCACAGGCGAACGAAGGGCACCGTCTGGTGGAAGCCCTCTCAAGCTCTTTGGACCATACGACACTTTTACAAACCAGACTCTTCTTCGACGAATCAGCCAATTTGAGGAGGGTATGTCAGGTACCACTTCCAGACAATCTGTTACCTCAGTCATCCACCACGGTCAGTCTGCCACCTCTGATACCCGATCCATGCCAGCTCTATCTAGCCCGGCGAAACTTCAGCGGTCCCCTAGCACAAGGTCAGTGAGCCAATTTGGCGCAGGGGATCTTGAGGGATATCAATTCAGTGGCGACGTTTCAGGTGCATCCCTGGAGGACTTGTCAGCGTCTGACAAGGAAAACACTCCTCCAAGACCACTAGCCTCCCACCCCGTGGATCCCTTGTTCCAGCTTCCTGTCCGCGAACCCTCCCCCGACGAGGACTCAGAACTAGTCATTCGCAGGAGACGGAATAAATCCCTTTCCTCATCTGCAAGCAGACACGGTAGAACTTTCTCAAGTTCAAGTCAGATTCGCAAGAATCTCAGCCCGGCTAAGGGGGGACCCGCTCTTGATGCGACCCTGTTGCGCGATGGATCTGAAGGCAAAAGACCAAGGACTTCCCCATCCAAAGATCCCACTCCCAAACGTCGGCGCACACTCCACCGGTCGGACATTGCCTTCGGCCGGGAGGACCGTTTGGCTGGTGTGGACTCTGCGCATCGTGAGATGCAATCGGCCATGGGAAAGAAACGGAAAGATGCTCGACCTGGGACATTTCATTTGGCAACTGCCAGCGTGTTGGCGATGCGATCAATCCTCCACCCTCTTAGCCCATCTCTTAGTAGGGGGTCATCAAGGAATCACTCGCGAACTTCTTCGCTTGAGCCAGAAGCCTTTATGGGCCAATTGCCAAAGAAGTCACCGATTCGTGTTCTCCAGGATGAGAGTATCGTACCGTTGAGCCCCGCGAGCGAGGCGGACCGGAAACCATCCATTAGGACACAGGACTATCTTGATCAAGCCGCTCAAATTATGGCCATGATTCGGAACCAGGTGAAGCCACCCGGTTTGACAAGCGTGGAGGAATCCGAAGCAGAGCACGGAATACCCAGTCCCGATGACGATGACGACTCATACCAAGAGTCAACCAAAGAGCCATTATCACGACCACCTAGTCGTGAAGGACGACCAATGCCGCGGCTGCCAGTTCGCCAAGAAGACCCTGAGCTCATCAACCGGTTGAGAAAGTACCAAGAGTTGAGCGACATGGGCGATGTCATATCCTCATCCATGCGGTCTATGGGCCTCGCAAAGGATGCGATTCGCGCAGCCCAGGAGGTTGAGCGACAAATTGAAGAGAATTCCCACAGCCGAGACATTCCCTATACCACCGACGATGAAGTGATCAGCGATCCGCCAAACATTCGTCTCTCTACAAACCCGGCCCATGATTTACCTGGCAGTCCGACCCGTGACTTTCATTCGCACTCATCATCCGGCACCAATAGGTCATATCCTACTGGTTCTTCTAGGGGATCTGACTCAAGAAAAATCATCATGCCGGAGAGTGTATCACACCTCATCCCGGACCGCGTGGGTAGCATGTACCTTGACAAGCATAACAATATCTGGATTAAGAAGAAAGGGACGCCACCTCGGCAAACCGCCAATATCCTTCCTTCAGAGGACAGTGAGGACGATCCATTTGCCAGCATTCCGGACCTCTCTGTTGATCTCACTAGAGAGATGCAAAATCTTGTGCTGGCTACGGCCAAGAAACCCAGCCCAGTTGGCTCGGACCAAATATCTTCCCCTGTTAGTCCTTCACAGTCTCGATCAACTTCCGGCAGGGGCTACCTCACCCTGTCTCCAAATGGGCAGTTGAGTCCAGAAGTGGCATCTCTCGCTCGAGAAGAGTTTGAAAAGCTAGATGCCCGCGCCATGGAGAGTTCGGAGATGGATGCAGAAGAGTTGCCAAGGCGAGACGAGAGCATCCAGGAGGAAAGGGATAGCAACCCACCATCGATCAAGAAGCGCAACCTCACCATATCATTTTCTTCACCAGTTGCCTCGATCATTCAAGACGTCGTTGCAGAGGACCTGGATAGTTTGGAGGACGATCCAATGCCAGAAGAACCTACTCATGCTACGCCAAGCAAGCTTGGGCATCCCATGGCCAAGTCTGTACTGAAGAAAGGTCAGGGATCCCTCCGTGGTCGTGTTGGTTCGCGACACGCTGGCCACAACGGACCGGCATTTGTTCCTCGACCTGTCTCACGGATTGACGAGCAAGACGAAGACAGCACCATCGAGATTCCCCCGGAAGACCAACGACAAGTTAGCATTATCGGCGAGACGAGCGTTGTCAGCCATAAGACACCGGATGGTAGGCGGGCTAGCCTCAGCTTTATCGTTGGTCAGACACCGCATTCCTACCTGTCTGTTCCGGATGAGAGCCAAGTTATTGGTCAGAACGTTGGCAAGCTTTCTCTTAGTCCACTCTCCGAGTTTACACTCAACAACTCCGATCAATCGTTTGGCTTCGAAGTGAGCTACGTCATGGGCCGCCACCACTTAGCAACAGGAGAGGGCACTAAGAAAGTCATGTCCATGACAATACGGGATCTTGTGGACAGACTTAGCGAGGTTGAGCCATTCGAGCCTTACTGGGAGGACATTACAGAGCTGAATTTACACGAGAAGCGTCTCGGTAGCCTGCACATGCTAGATGAGTTTTGTGGCAAGTTGGTCACGCTGGATGTTTCCAAGAATGTTTTGGGTCACCTAGATGGCGTGCCGTCTAGCGTGCGACAGCTCAAGGCGTCTCACAACATGCTGACGGAATTGACATCGTGGAACCACTTGCTGAACCTGCAATACGTGGACATTTCTGGAAACGAGGTCAAGAGTCTGTCAGCGCTTAAGGGTCTGGTGCATTTGCGAAGCATCAAGGCAGATAATAACCAATTGACCAGCCTGGATGGATTGGACACGCATGATGGCCTGCTGTCGCTACGAGCACGGGACAATTTTATCGACGAGGTGGACTTTGCGAGAATCAAAATGGAGCGGTTGACAGAACTGGACTTGACGGGCAACCAAATTAAATCTGTTCGAAACCTGGAGCTGATGCCAGTGCTGGCACGGCTGAAGCTTGGGAAGAACTGTCTTACGAGCTTTGTCGTGAACTCGAGTGTCCGAAACCTGCGACAGCTGGAGCTTGGCGACAACGAGCTCACCTGCATGGACATCAGCAACTTACCGAATCTGCATACTCTCCACGCAGACCGCAACCGAATTGTTGCGATGATCGGCGTTAGCTATGCTCGTCGCTTGGATAGCTTGTCATTGCGTGAGCAACGTGGCGAGCAGCCACTCGATCTGGGATTCCTCTCGACAGCCTATGAGATTCGCAAGCTGTTCTTGTCTGGCAACCTCTTGAAGGGCTTTGAGCCAACCATTGACTTTCTTAACCTCCAGCTTCTGGAGCTTGCAAATTGCGGTGTACAATCGCTTCCAGAGAATATGGGCCAGCTGATGCCGAACCTCCGGACTTTGAACCTCAATTTCAATGCCATTTCCGACTTGTCACCGCTCCGATTCATTCCTCGTATAAAGAAGCTGCTGGTTGCCGGCAACAGATTGGCGGATTCGACAACAGCGACGGAGCTGTTGATTGATTTTCCACACTTGACCCAATTGGATCTAAGAGATAACCCTGTGACGCTTGGATTTTATCCTTCCGTGCAGGTTTTGGTTCCTAGGGATCGCACTGGATTCGTCGATCCTTTTACGCTTCCCGATGCAGATGTTGAGCGAGATGAGATGTATGCAAGCCGGCTGGACGAGACAACGAGATTGAGACGAAGATTACATCACATTGTATTTGCGGCAAGCTGTAAGCGACTACGCAAGCTGGATGGATTGCCGATGCACCGAGAGACTGTGCTTTGCAAAGACGAAGTTTACCAGGTGCTTGTAGCAGAAGGACTTTTGCCAGATGAGACACTGGTGGGAGACGGGTCTCTGCCACCAAAAGAGATTGAGGACAATGCGGAGTACCCAACGAACTCGTTGAGAAGCAGTCGGTGGAACGCAGAAGACAGCTTTGCTTGAGGCAAAGAGTAGATGTATAATGGCCAAACAAAAGAAAGGGATACTAATGACTGTGTTGAGTAATGCATAAACTGGCGTTATGGAATGTAATATTTGGATGGGCCGAATGTGTTTCCTCGGCGAAGGGCAGGACAGGACAGGACAGGGAGAGGACGCTAGGGCATTCTAGGCGGAGTTTGGTTGTTTAATTATGCATGCCTGTAGAGGGTATAAAATATGAAATCAGATCTCAAGATTAATGGAAGTGCTTGAGGACGGGTTGTTGATGATGAGAGCATGATGATGACTTGCATGGAGAGCATGAACAACCCCGCTCAAGGATACCCGGCTGGAGTACGTGCTAAGGCTGCAGAATGAAGTCACTGTGAGAGTCTGCATTGCGAGGGGTCCTTGCATGTACATCAGACAGATGCAAATCTCGGCTGTCTCATGACGCCTTCGATGGTAATGCCTAAATACGACCCCACGAAGTAGACTAGATATTACCGGTAGTCTACAGTACATCTATAGCTAATCCTGAAGAATGAAATTTTTTTTTCATGATTTTCTTTTTATCGGCCGGATCCAGGCGACGTAAACAGGTGAACAAAATAAGGAAGAAGAAGACAAAAGCAAAACCTCGTATGTAAAAGTCACCCCTGTTGATCTGTTGGGTGTTGGAATTTTCCGCCACGAGATGGAGTGGGCCTTGCCTGTGTCGACTCCAGGGTGGAAATACAGGCTGGGTTACAGGGGACGCCTTGACAGTTCATCTACCGCTGGGCCCCGCGAGCCACCTGATAACTCAGCTGTACGGGCGCTGAAGGGGCCTAGGCTCGCTAATCGGGGGCCGACAACGGTGACGCATACCAAGGCCGTCCTCAGCCAAACAACGGCCACGGGAAGTCCATGACGATTGATATTTGAAACGACCGCTCGACGAAATGCATCTGAACTGAACAAAACGTGAAAAGGAGAAGACTGCGCAATACCGGTACTAACGACGCGCAAAGTGAAGCCATCGCCAACTCTATTCTGCTGGTTGTCTGTGTTGGTCATATCATCCCCGTCATCCGCCGGTTCCCGCCTATTGCCCCTCGCGCACGCAGCCTGGACTCTGAAGCTAAGGTAGTTGGGAGCTCCCTTCCTCCAGCCCAATTTCTCCCTTGATTTCTCTAATTTCGACTCGTCCTCTCTTGAATCTGTTTTATTTATTCTCACCATTGCCGAGACCGCAGCCTTCATCGAACCGCAGCTCGTACAGCACTACCATTTCCCCTCCGCGGTCATTCGCCACTGCCGACTCTCCGCCTTGCCATGGCCACGGCGACGGCCATGGACGCGGCCGACTCGTTCTCGTCGCCTCTCCAGCGCTCTGTCTCTCAGCATAGCACCACCTCTCTTCGCTCCCACCAAAGCAATCGCAGCAACAGAAGCACCACTCGTCGGGGCCCTCGTGGTCGAAAGCGCCTCAGCCAACCCAGTAGCTCGGCGAGCAGTGTCGCCGCGAGCGACAAGTCCTTGACCAGCTTTCCCAGCTTCTCCCCCGAGAGCCAGGGCGGTGATCGATTCGACGATCCTGCGTGGCCAAAATCTTTGACTGAGCCGAAAGGGACGCCAAGGGTCGACCGGTCTGTGTCTGGCGGCGCTCGAGGATCCATCGTTGATAGCTTGACTGGCAATGCTCGTGCACGTAGTGCCCTATTCGAAGATGCTCCATTGATGCGCAAAATCCCCGGCGCCTTGCACCAGGCCGACGATGAGCACATCCAAAGGTTAATCTCGAGAAACGGCGCTATTGGCCTTGTCCGCCAAATCTCCGAAGACCTCGCCCAGCGAGACGCCCAGATTTCCATGTTACGACGACGCGCCGACGAGCGTGAGAGAGCTCTTCGAAGGATAATACGAGAATGCGGCCTGTCCAACCTCGATCTCGAGACACGGTTGCGCGCCGTGGAAGCTGAGCTGCGCGCCAACGGCAAGGGTTTACAGACACAAGATTCGGGGCTAAGCGACCTCATGAGTGATGCGATGCAGGACACGGTTGTGACCAACGCCTACGGCGAAACGAACCGTTCGACAATTCGCGCAAACAATCAGAATCCCAACCCTAACCCAGACTCTGGAAAGGGAACGTTGAGGGGATGGAAAGATTACATTTGGGGCACGGGCACCGCCAAACGAAACAGTCGGACCAACAGCATCAACAGTGAAATCAATCCTTCCACAGTCATCCGATCGCATTCCAGCCTAGAACGAAGGCCAACGCTGCAAGAAGACCTGTTCAACCCACCAGAGACTGCTTCAGTGATGACCTCAAGCCGGGCTTCGAGCCAGTCTGGGGCTGTTGGTGAACGTAAGGCATCAACTTCAATTGCGAGTCTAGCTCTTAGATTGGTTGCCGGTGGAGCGATTAGCACTCGCGAAGCCGAGTCCAGAGGTCGTGCAACGAGCGCTTCCACAAAACCTAATTCCTTGAGAGCAGTGTCGACGACGGGCAGTAGGACGCAGGCCCGGGCAGTATCGGTCGCTGGAGGTCCCAAGGCATTGATGGCGATGCGGCGATCGACCCCAGCTCCGTCCGAGAGAGCAGCATCAAGAATTCCGGCACAGGAAGCTTGGGATATGACCAATCCACCGTCAGATGGGGCGTCGCGTCAAGAGAGCTATGGACCCGTCGAGATGGACGCCATCCGGCCTCCCGAGACGCAGCCCCCTACGCTGACACACATTTACAACAACTTCCCCAACAGTGAGTACTTGACAGACCGGTTTGGCTTCATCTATGACCAGCGACGAAAGAAGCGACAGCGAGAGGCGGCTCAGATGGCTCAACACGTGCGCAAAGGAAGCCGTACCGAGATGCTTCTCAATGGACGCTCAGGCATTTCACCCAACTCGATAGAGGATGTTCCGAGCCCAAAGTGGAGCGTCTCCAGCGACGGGCGGCCAGAGAGTCCTACTAACAGTCTCGAGGAACGCGGAGCCGAAGAGGGCAAGACCAAGAGGTGGCAGGATTACCTGAAGATCGCGACTTTTCCCACCGAATTGTTGAGTCACACGCCTAGTATGGCTGCTACGTCGCTTCAGGTTATGGAGGGAGTCAATGCAGAGGTTGAGCAGAACGAACCACCACCGAAGCCAGCCATTGTCTCAACATATTCCGGTTTGATTCCCGCGGCAAGCACCACGACAGCCGCCGTAGATAGCGAAACGTCCCAGGTATCCCAGGAGTCGACTCCCACAGCACTCGTCAAGGAGGATGCGGAGCCGGTCAAGCTTCTTCTGCAGCAGCTCAGCGATGTTCACGATGCCCTCCAACGAGAAAAGACGGTTAGATGGAATGAGTTTCTCCGCAAAGTTCGAGCTGAGAGAAAGCGTGAGGGCGAAGCGGCCATTGCAGCAGCCAACGCCGCCGCCGAGGCGAGATATGAACGCCCATCTGTCATCCTCCCCGAGACGCGCGTGGCTGATGGCGAAATGATTGGTGTCTCTGGGTTAGGAAACAAGGGCAAAGTCGGACGGGCCAAATGGGCCGAATTCAAGAACCTGGTTCTCGGCGGCATCCCCGTCGCGTTCCGGGCCAAGGTCTGGGCTGAGTGCTCCGGGGCTGCGGCGTTGCGCATTCCTGGATACTATGATGACTTGGTGGCTCAGACCGGCAAGGATGATGACCCTATCGTCGTGAGCCAGATCCAGATGGACATTCACAGGACGTTGACGGACAACATCTTTTTCCGTAAGGGGCCCGGCGTGCAGAAGCTCAACGAAGTGTTGCTGGCATATTCAAGACGCAACAAGGACGTCGGATATTGCCAGGGAATGAATCTGATTACTGCTAATCTCCTGCTGATTATGCCGTCGGCCGAGGACGCTTTCTGGATCTTGACGACCATCATCGAGAACATTCTTCCGCATGGGTACTACGATCACTCGTTGCTAGCCTCGCGTGCCGATCAGCAGGTGCTTCGTCAATACGTCTCGTCCATCCTTCCGAAGCTGTCAGCGCATCTGGATTCGCTGGCCATTGAGCTCGAAGCTTTGACGTTTCAGTGGTTTTTGTCCGTCTTTACTGATTGCCTCAGCGCAGAAGCTCTATTCCGCGTGTGGGATGTGGTTCTGTGCACAAACGACGGCAGCACCTTTCTCTTCCAGGTTGCTCTGGCACTCCTGAAGCTCAACGAGGGGAGTTTGTTGCAGTGTAGCACCCCGGCTGGCGTGTACACATACATCAGCCATCAAATGACGGAGCACGCCATCAGCATCGACGGCCTACTTCAAGCAAGCGAGGGTCTACGGAAGGTAGTTCGCAGGGAAGACGTGGAGCCGCGACGCGAAAAAGCGATGCAGGCTGAAAAAGATCTCATAGCAGCAAGAGATGATGACTCGATAAAGAAGATGGTAGACGAGACTGTAGATCCTCAGCTGGAGGAATAGACGAGGGTTGGACACTTTCATTTGGACAGGAAACGGGTTAGGAGTTTTTAGCATCACAGGCCATGATACCCCTTCCATGGAAACACAGTCGGCATTGCGGCGTTCATTCTCATGCTTTCGTTCGACACGGTTTGGTTCGTTTAGTTTTTAGCACTTCGATATCCCCCGGACAAGCACCCCCAACTTTAGAAGGGCGAAACTAGTTATAGAATTTAGGGTATTACACAATGGCAATCGTATTATATCGCACGTTAATATTACAGCTTGGCTTTGGTATCCTTGAGCCACTGCTCGTACCACACCTTGCCGAATTCCTTCCTCTCGTCATCCTGAGCCCTCGCCCCGACAAGTCTCGCCTCATGCATTTCCAACCCGGGACTCTTCATATACTCTACCAAGTCATGATACATTTCCGCCTTGAGCACACCGTACACGCCCGTCTTGGCCTTGGTCGTGAGATCCCGCTCCTTGATAAAGGCCAGTACATCGTCAAACTTCTCCGCGATTCCGTCTGCAATGCCTGCGGCAACGGCTTCTTGGGCGTTGAAGCGGCGCGCCTCGAGGACGAGGTTGCGATAGGTTATGGCGGGGACTTTGTACCGGAACAAGGCTGACATGGGGGGTGGGAGGTGCGCGCCAAAAAGGAGCTCGTTGACGCAGAGGAAGCCTTTTGGGGAGGGGGCAAGACGGTAGTCGTGGGCGGTGGCAAGCATGAGGCCGCCCGCGAAGGCGTGGCCGTTGATAAGGGCTACTGTAGGCATGGGGTATCTAATTTGATGTGAATAAATGCATTATACGGGGGTGAAGAGGGAGACTTACGTGAGAAGACGTGCCCAGACGCTGTACAGCAAAGCCCAGAAGCCATCTGTCTTGACAGCATGTTCGAGATCAAGGCCATTGCTAAAGAATTTGGGGATTCCAGAGGTCGTAACGACAACACCGTGAGGGTACCCGAATTCGATAATGTCGAGAGCTTCAAGAAAGGCGCGGCAGACGGGCGTTGTGAGGCGGTTGTCGGGGGGAGACACGAGGGTGAGGAGATAGACTGCTGGAGCCGGTTGTGTGCACACGAGAGTGCCACCGGGGTGGGCATCCAGAGGGGGGATGGTGAGGGAGAATAGCTGTGCCATTTTTGAGGGATATTTGAATATTGGCAATAGAAATGTAAGGGAGGAAGGATAGTGAGTGAGAGCTTAATAGCTTGTGAAGCTTGACGTTTAATAGTCTGTAGGTGTGAGGGTCTCAGATGTAAGCACCTCGGCTCGATTCTGCGACGGAAGATCCGGGGAATTGGCAACTTTCAAGGATTTGCAAGTGACTTCTGGTTCCCCTACACCCTTCTACCGGCCTTTGAGTAAGAAACAGGACCATGTATTCTTCAACTATTAGCAAGCTTATCTCGGCTTGTTCACACTCTCATTCCGTTAAGACGCAACAGAACGGTGTTTATTGCATGTGACGTGCACGACGTCAGATTCCGGGGAAAGGTACGTATCTTGGTTTGTTCCGCTCGCCCACTTAATGCCGTGGCCAATCAGAACATGCCCCACACCATTAGCCGATCCATCTTCCCGTTCAAACAGCTGCGAGCTCAACTCATGACAAGGTAGCTAGCTGGCAGCTTCTAACTCACCCCACTACAACAACCATTTACCACAGAAGAATAGGGCACGGTAACCTCTCCCAAGATGCCTCCCGGCAACCAAGACGGCGCTGTTGTCTTTTTTCACCCGGATCTCGGCATTGGCGGCGCTGAGCGTCTCGTCGTCGATGCTGCCGTTGGCTTGCAGAACCGTGGTCGTCGCGTCGTCATCTACACCAATCATTGCGATCGTAACCACTGCTTTGACGAGTGTCGCGATGGTACGCCCCCAATTCCCCCATGTCCGACTTATACTCACCCCAATCTAGGCACTCTCGACGTTCGAGTCTATGGCGACTGGCTGATACCCATGTCCATCTTCTCCCGCCTCACAATCCTCTGCGCCATCCTCCGTCATATCCACCTCCTCCTTCACATCGTAGCGACCGGCGAACTACGCGACCTGCACCCCATAGCATTCGTGGTCGACCAGCTCTCCGCTGGACTACCGCTACTACAATACTTCTTCCCCATCACGCCGATCCTCTTTTACTGCCACTTCCCCGACCTTCTCCTCGCCCGCGGCCGCGAGTCTCCAATCAAGCGCCTCTATCGCATTCCGTTTGACTGGGTTGAAGAATGGAGCATGAGTTTTGCACATGCTGTCGCTGTTAACTCCGAATTTACTAAGCGCATGGTCGAACGCACATTGCCGAGCTTGAAGCGCCACGTCGAGACAAAGGTCGTCTACCCATGTGTCGATACTGAGACCAAGGATGAAGAGCAAGCGGGCCAAGATGGAGATATTGCCTTCAAAGGCGAGAAGCTCATCCTCAGCATTAATCGCTTCGAGAAGAAAAAGGACATTGACCTCGCTATAAAGGCATTTGCTGCGATCCCCGAGGAGAAGCGCAAAGGTGTACGTCTTGTCCTCGCAGGTGGATATGACCCCCGTGTATCAGAAAACGTGGAATACCACCAAGAACTCGAACAGCTCGCTACTTCTCTCGGTCTCGAACACCTCACCACCAAAACCCTTATTACTGCTCTCTCTGCACCGCCTTCCATCCCTGTTCTCTTCCTCCTCTCCATCCCTAACTCCCTCAAGGCCACCCTCCTCCGCTCTGCCCGTCTCCTCGTCTACACCCCGACTAACGAACACTTTGGCATCGTGCCCCTCGAGGCCATGCTGGCTCGTACACCTGTGCTGGCTGCTGATTCGGGCGGACCCGTTGAGACGATTCAGGACGGCCGAACCGGCTGGCTGCGTTCTCCTAAGGACGTTCCTGCCTGGACGGGTGTTATGCAGCGAGCTCTCACCTTGCCCGACGCCGACATTGCTGCGATGGGCAGCCTTGGGGCGCAGCGCGTGCGTGACCTGTTTAGTCGCGATAAAATGGCTTCACGGTTCGACCATCTCCTTCAGGAAATCATCTCACATAAACGATCTCCCCCAGTCTTCAACACCATCGTCAGCCTTGCCGGCTTTGCCCTCTTCTTTACCTTGGGTTTAGTAATCACAAGCATCATCGCAAGGAAGTAAGGCGTAACTGTACGAACTTAAAAGACTATACAAGACATATGGAGTAGAGGACAATAAATCAGTTCTGCATTTGTTAGTTCACGTGTAATCAGCCATACAGTACGCAACACATTGAGTCTCAGGCACTGAACCAAAATTTTCAGTTAGCCCGCTTCCATTGATTCATTGCTAGCTACACGCCAGCAGCTACCCTAATCCATCATCCCAAAATAAACAGGACAGATACTAACGCTGCCCATCCAAAATCCCCATGCAAATGCTCCCCGCCGCGCTCATCTCGCGCTGGCCCCAACACAGCAAAATACAGCCTTTCTCCTGACAATCTTGACGCCCAAGATGTAACTAGTGCAAAAACAGGGGAATCATGACACCCTGGTATGTGCATCATCTTTCCCAGGGGTAGTAGTGATGCTCTGTCCGTGCTCATAAACAGTCTTTGTAAACCCATTGTATAAAAAAATCCATCATGTACAAGGGCGTCTTGGCTTCACTCGTGGCCACGTCATGCCCGAGGTCTGTAGCTTCCAACCCTTCTCTTCGTCGCCCTACCCTGTTTCTCATAACCCATCATCATCTCATTCCCTTGTCGTATTCATCTGTTCTCCATGTAGCAACCTCCTCGTCCCAATACCAGAACCCAGGCGCAGTGATCAAGCCGCCCATAATAAATAAAAAATAAAAAAACAAAAATAACCCGCCTGAGAAAGGATAAAATGATAAAATAATAAATGCAAGAAGTCCTCCAGCAATAGTCTAGTGTAACACGCACATCCGTGCGAATGCTCCGTGTCTCCAAAATATGACTCGAATGCAAATTGGGCCCAGAAGAGTCCTTCATCGCTGATCTGATGTCTGACAATGTATAAAAAAACGAGTAAAATCTCAATAGTGGGGTGGGTATCAATGTTCATAGTGCGACATCCCCTCGTCGCCATGTACGGAAATCTTCTTCGCCGTTTCCGTGCTAGCAATGCTGATGTTGGTATCACGCCGTCGGGGATTGAAGGCTGGTGGTCGCGGTAACCCGCTGGTAGATGGTATTGCCTTTTTCTTGGACTTGGTCATCAGCAAAATTCCGTCATCGCTTCCGTCGTCATCATCGTAGTCGTCGACTGGTCGTACCACAGGGGTGCTCATGACCGAGTCTCGAGATCCACCTCCTTCCAGGCGCAGGCGGAGTGAGCCGTTGTCCATAGTCGGGGAATTCGAAAACACCTGGTCGATTGGGAAACCGGAAGCTGGTTCCTTATTCATGGCAGGAGGTGTAAGTGAGTCGGTGGTCTCAAGGAGGGCGGGGTTGGCGCTGACAATTCCCGGCTTGCCGAGCAGCTCAGCTTCCATATCAGCAGAAACGGAGCTGGCACCACTGAGCAGAGCGGGAAGTGACGGATCCGACTGGAAGGCGAGCATTCGGTCGGAGGTGTTGGTGGTTGATGGTATGGCGGACACGGGGCTGGTGAGCTCGCTAGGGCTGGTCAGAGGTGTGCCTAAGCCTTCCATCGACTCAGTGCTCGAAGACTTGGTCGTCGTCATGGTCTCGCCTCGGGATGGAGCAGCTTGGTTTCGAGCCCACTCATCAGCCATGGGAGATGGAGGACAAGTCATGGCAGCACTGGCCTTGGACTCGTTGCTGTCGTAGCTACCAAGGGGCGACCTGGTATCGGGTGCGCTCTCAACACGGTGGGCAGTCTGCGGTCGCCCTGTCGATACCGGGCGGGCGTGAATCTTGGAATCAGACTGAGGTTGGCTGTGTTGATAGCCGATGGCCGACTTGAGAGATGAAGCTAGAGGCGATCCCAAGACTCCCTCAGGCAGGCGCCTGGTGAGATCGACCGACTTAGTAGGCCGACTGTGACGAGACGGTTTCCCAGGAGCTATGGCCGTGGTTAAGGCGACTTGGGGTTGGGCACGCTTATCTGCGCTGTTGAAAAGTCCTCGATCAACGGAGCGTGCTCGCGAGCTTTCGTCCAGGCCAATATCCATGTCACGAGTCTTTCGATCCAGCTCATCCTGACCGTCCCTCTGTGGAGGCAAGCTAGGTGTAGTAGGTGTGGTTCTTGAGATGGGCAAAGCTGGTGCGAGGTGAAGCCAGTTTGTTGATTTGTGGTGGTCGTGGCCATGACTGTGGGCGTGCCGATGGAATGGCCATAGGGAAGGCGGAGAACTGGATCTTTCAGGCTCTTGGGGCGATTCGGTTGTCTCGCTTTGCGCATGGGAATGCCCTCGAGGGGTGTCGGCAGCAGGAAGGACCGTGGCTAAGGGGTCGTAAACCACTGATTCGGGGTGGTTGCTGACCGTTTGGCTAATCGAGAGGGGATGTTCCGGAGTTGAGCTAGCCTCTCTAATGGCGTTTGCAAAGTAGTCGTCAGCACGGAGGCTTTTCCGCCGATGGTCACGAAGATTCTGTTGTGGCGTAGGCGGAACATTGTTGTACATGCTATCGCCCGCGTCACTGGCGGCACTGCTAGTCGCTCGGTGTCGTGACTTGCTATCGCTGCGCTCCACTAAGGGATGTATCACCTTACCTACAGCCTTTTTAACAACGGAGCGAGCTCGTTCGAGAAAAGTGAGCGGCACGACAGCTGACGACATGTCCCTCTCGTCGACCTGAATTCTTCGGCCCGAGGAAGGCCGTGCAGGGTCGGTCTCATCAATCCATGCAATCGGGTTTGCGAGGTCCTGAACCACCCATGGGTGTCTCTTGATGTCGCGAAGCCTGATTCGCTTCTCGGGGTTCTTGATGAGCATCAGACGAAGTAAATCCATGAGAAGGTTGTCCACGTCCTCATATTCCAGATCGTTATCATCTCGATACGGGTGCATGTTTTGTCGCTTGTACAGGGATGTAACGGTTGGGGACGTTGAGGGGTGCACCGGCTTGAGGCGACGGCGGGGAATGTACACCTCCTCGGTGGCAATCTTGCGGAACATCTGGAACTCATCCTCGGCCAGGAACGGAATGCGGGCGTAAATAAGGCAGTAGAGAGTCACGCCAAGAGACCACACATCGATCTGCTCAGACACCTTGGGCTGTTCAGTGTCGATGTCGGTGTAGCAGAGCTCTGGTGCGAAGAAGGCAGGAGTCCCTACCGTTTTGGCCAACTCAAGGTCGTCATCAAAATCCTTGGCTTCAGACTCAGACACGGTGTCACCGTATTCACCATCACGAATTGGTCGGCCAAAGTAGGAAACGCCAAAGTCAGAAATTTTGACTCGATGATTCTTGCTCCAAAGCAGATTGGCGGGCTTGATATCTCGATGCACAACGCCTTGGTAGTGCAAGTATTCCAATCCCAAAACAGTGTCTCGGAAGGTAGATCTCGCTTGGTCGAACGTGAAGCATGGAACGTAGGAAAAGTCGTCGGAAAAGGGGTCATGGACTTGTTGGGGGTTGAAGTCCAGGGATGACATGTGGGAGATGATGGAGTCGGCCATACTCGGGGAGCGACCTCTGAAGCCATCTTCCATGTAGGCACCGTACATGGTTCCATCGAGAGCGACACTGGAAGTCTGATTTGATCGGAGACCTGGAGTCTCAAAGTCATCATACACCTCATCCTCATCATCATCGACCGCTTGAGTGGATGAAATGGTCGATCGAGATCGAGAATGACCCCTAGAACCAGGAGAGAAAAAGTCTTGGCGCGACTGGGGCCGAGAGAGTGGTTCATCACTGACAGCAAAGTCCTCCCGGGAAGAGATGCGAGATTGGTTGCTTAGACTGCCGGGCTCGTCTGCAGCTCCGTGTTCGACGCTCCAGTAGTCGATCTGGCCATGATAGGCTTGAGCCATCTTGGCACGCTTAAGGTGTTTCAGGGCCTGGCGTCGCTCGAGGAACTGCTCGTACCTTTCTTCCTCGGGGGTAGGAGGTTCGCCTCGCATCTCGCGCTCGATTCGTCTTCGTTCGAACTGGCAGATATGAGGGAGTCCCTTCTTGCGCCAGACAACCTCGCCGAGTTCGACGTGCTCGAGGACCATGTATATTTTCTTAAGTTCCGGGTCGTCGATAACTTCGAGGAGGGCGACGACGTTTTCATGTCGAATCTTTTTGAGAATGGCAATCTCCTTCTTGGTCTTGTCTTGGGGTGACTTGGCAGTAACCTTTCCGAGTCGTCGCTTCTTCGAGAAACGAGGAATGATCTTGATGGCGACATTCTCTCCAGTCTCCAGGTTTCGAGCCAGCTTGACCTTGCCGTGCATCCCACGGCCAATCTCCTCTATCACTTGGTACTGGTTGATGGTTTTCCGGCCGGAAATATCTGAGTCGATAAGGGCCTTGTGGGTTCTGTGAGACGTTAGCGTTGGCAAGACAACTCATGCTGCTTCGAGATGAGGGTGGAATTTTGGAACCTACTCTCTGACTTTATGCATTTGCAACGGGTGAAGAAGTGGGCTGTTGAACATGTTCGGTGGCGTATTGTTCTCGGAATGGGATATTTGTAGATTCTGTCGAGACCCTGAAGGACTGAAGAGACCAGGTGAGGACACCGGTGTACTATTGGCGGTCCTTAGAGGCATGGACGCGGAGGGTGGGAGATGAGTGTGCAGCGGGGTAGGTCGGGCCGTCGACGAGAGGGATGAGGACGACTGCTGCTGCGAGAGCGACTTGTGTCTAGGGTGGTGATGATGATGATGTTGTGAGGAATCCATGATGAACGAGTTGACGATGTTGGCCGAATCGACATGCTGGAGAAGAGGTAGCGGGCTCGCGGATGCGGGCCTGAGTAGCGTAGAGAGTCACGACGGCGGTGACGAGAAGGCTATCGTGCCATTGTATCGAGCCAGGCAAGTCGAAGGTTGAAGAAGAAAGCCGCGAGGCGGAAGGAGAGGTCAAAGCTTAACGAAGTGATCTGTGTTGAAAGTTGAGAGGTGCAAGAGGTTGAAGAACTAGATAGTTTGACTGGGACGAGGGAGTGGAGAAGGGTAGAGAGCGAGGTCGCCTGTTTTTTTGGGGGGAGGGGGGGACGATTTTAGCTGGTGGGCTGGGTTCCCGGTTGGTGATGTATGGAGGTGGAGAGCCCGGCGGGCGTGGAAGTCCCAGGATGGGGCGTGGTGTTGACGCGGAGTGAACGAGCAAAAGTCGAGAGAGAGAGAGTTCACGGCCGACAGCGCAAGACAGAGGAGGGATCGAGCGACAGGGGTGTGCGATGGGTCTCCCATCAAACTTGGTGGGTTCTTGGCAGGCGAAAAAAGGCTCTGGGGTCCTGCCGTCCTGCCGTCCTGCCGTCCTGTGTACCCAGTTGTAGTGTTGGTTGACTGGAGAGACTGGGGGGCGACCGTGGTACCTTACAGTGTGCTGGGGGAGCGGCAACCGAGGAGAGTCGCGATGAGGGGGCTCTCTTTTTCTCTCTCTTCTTTTTCTGCTGGGGATGGCCGGCGATGAGCGGGACGGTCGATGGGTGTAGGAGGTGTGGAGATGTGCCCAGGGCGTGTGCGTGAGATAGTGCGGTCCTGATGTGGTGTGTGCTATCCATGAAATGTGGGAGAGAGAAAACAGAAAAACTGTGTGTGAGGATGAGGGCCTGAAAGGGAAGCGTGGCGCCAGCCAAGACGGAAAAGTGGGTATATAGTTGAGCACGGACACTGTGTCAGAACAGAGGAATTTGACTGTGGTGACCTTTATCATCTGTACTTTGCACCCCTCTGTCCGTCAGAGTCCACTGGTCGCCACCCAAACGGTGAGGTGGGCGTTGATCCGTTGAGTTGTCCCTAGATGATTGATTGATACATGGGGCGAGAGATAGCAAGATAAGAAATGTGCAGGCGGTGATGAAAGCAGGAATGAGAATGACAGGAGAATGACTACAGGTTTTTGCTTATTTGCAGAATTTGATTTGTTTCAGTTGTTGAGTCCAGTGGTTGATCAACAAATTTCTAGATAAAGCAAATGTACTGTGCCACTGCACTCAGGACAGTAGGACGGGTTGATACCACACCTCGCACAAGCAACAGTTCTGGCCAACAGCACAGCATGGCAATCCTTGGCGGTGCGATTTTCGGGCTTTTATCGCTTTATCACCACAAGCCGTTCCAGCGGGCGTACTGCAGCACCGACCGTTTTGTTGGATTGCGGCTTATCTTACACCTGCGATTACTGTCCCATCTCGGCGAGTTACCGCACCGTATCAAGGCTGATTACGAGTAGTTAGGAGCCAAAGGAAACTTTAGGCGCAATTCAGGCTTCGGCATCGGAGGCGATTCTGAGAACCTTTAGTGGAGACTACATACAGCAATACGGTACCTACAGATTACACCTTACCGGAGATTCAGTACCGTCCTACTTACACTGTGCGTCAGAGTGTGGCAATCTTGAGAAGTTGCCAACTCTCATCTTGGAATTCAATCGGTTGCCTGATGCATTGAATTAACTTTCGAGATAGGCTCCATGAAGATGCAGAGATGATGACCATTATAGCAAAAAACTCACGACAACCACCATGGAATAAACACTACGGGGATGATAATATCCTTACCATACTACTGTACCATAATGCCCTCCTTGCTCCTTGTTCCTGCTAATGCTACTCTACAGGAATTTTTTTTTTAGTGCGGCACCCTGCCTGTCGACTTGCCTGCCCTGCGCCATCGAATCCATACCCGATGGATGCCCCATGCCCCATGCTCCTTGAAGAATGAGAACAATCCATTGTCAACCAACATCATCTCATCGTCCTGCGGTGCCGTTCTGAACGGTCAAGGGAAGGTGACACCACATTATCCTCTTGAACCTAGGGTCAACATGGATCCTGGATACATGGCTAGGATGGGTTGTCTTGTTGAGACGCTCTAGCCAAGAAGACCAAAATGGGGTTCCACCGCTGGAAGAAGTACTTGCTTGCTTTTTCCTAGCTTTCTTTTTCTATTGTCATCTCACCAAAGTGGCCCCCGTTGGGTTCGGTGGCTTGGCTGGGCCTCGCCATGCCAGTCATCGCCGATAAGATTTGCGATTCTGAGAGGTGGCATATTTGCTTTTGTGATTCTGGTCTTGTCCCGCGGGTTTTGAGGCTTTTGGCTTGGCTGGAGTTGACGCAAGCTGAATACATACAGTACGTACTGTAGATGGTGAGATCTAACTGTGGATACTGGTCTAAAATATCGCGTCAGGCCCTGGGATTGGGCTGGCTTTCTCGGAGGAACCAACAGATTGGGAGAGCTTTCCAGTCCGTTCCAACGCACCTCCAAAGAGGTAATTGTTTGTGGCCATCATCATTGCCAGTGTCTCTGCCTCACTTTCTGTGCCGTCCCGCCGGGGAGGGGCGTGAAATGTTCGCGTGCCTGAATCGTGTCTCTGCGTCAAACATTCGCTTATCCCGGTTCGAGACTGAACGAGGGCATTGCCATAACTCGCAATTCTGACAAGGGCGAGAAAGTCGACTGACGCATGGTCGTTCGAGGTTCAGAATCGATTGAACGGGTGAATCAACAGGTGAATCAGCAGGAACCAACAGCTGTCGATTGACCAAAGGAGTGGCAATCGAACAATGAATTTCTGCCACCCTTTGACGCCTCAACAGGGACAATAGAGTTTGGTCGAGTCTTTCCGTATTGTACTGTACTGTGGGCGAGTAGACACGGCCAACAGGAAGCTCAAAGTTTACCTTGTCCATCCAATCCGGCAGTTTCGACGCGCATAGCACTGTTAGCTTTCGTTCTTTGTTTTCGTATCCGCCAACTTGCTTTTTCTTCCATTCTTTTTGCGTACAGTACAGATTAGACCGTCGCGGAATGCACTCGTCCCTGGTTTGTAATTGGATTCGAAGTAATGGTCTTGTACAAGAGTGCAATGGCGTTGACTGGCGCATATTAATTCAACCAATGAGAAATTACCATTCGCCGCTTTCGCTGTCCTGCTTGCTTGCCCTGGCTGCAGCTGCAGTGCTTGTCTGATGCACCTAGTTGTGCATCTGGCGTTGTTGGTGGCTGTTTCTTTCCCTTAGGCATGCAGCCGTACAAGACGTGCGTCCGGTCTCCGCCGGTCTGGCCTCCTCTCCTACTACGCCACGCAAGCCAACAAATGCCCAGCAGCTCTCAGCTTGGCCTATTCTGGTCCATCAGAATGTCCGCCCAAGACAAAACCGACAACACGGTCAAGCGAAGCGGAGCGACGCGCAGTGCTAGAGCATGTCCAAAGAACGCCAAATTGAGCAGGAACAGAGGAAGAAGAAAAAAAATGCCAGCCCGTCACTGCGCGTCCCGATGACTACGGCTACCTCCGGAGATTGAAGTCAAAGCTCAATTACTCAGAGAACCACCCCCAACGCCACTCTCGTTCTCGCCCAAGACTCTTCTCGCTCTATCCGTTTATGTCTCGACTATCGTCTTCGAACCTCCCTCTATTCATGCCTACTCTGTACGGCGCAGTCTTGCACATGCGAATGAGCTGAGCAAGGGAACCCGCCCCAGATAAAATGAGAAAGACACATCGGATGGGCCTTCAATCTCGACTGCAAAAAAAAAAAAAAGGGTGCTAATTCGTGTCGGTCCCGACATGGGTGACAAAACATGGCATGGCAATGCGACACAATTAACTGTGCCTTGCGGTGGTACGAATACTCGAACAGCGAGCGGGCAAAAACAACGCCTATGTTTCAGCATTTTGGCCAGAGTCTACTGCACCATCTTTGATGTCTTGCCTCAGTTGCAGCTCGAATGTTACCTTCGCATCCGCTGGTTTCTCGCAGTTAATGACACCAACAAGTCGGAAATCAAATGTACTTGTGCAAATTGCCTGCCAGAATAATAAATGACACACAAAATCCCAAATACGTCACCGCATCGTTTTCCTCGATCCTCAGCTACTATTCTCGCTACAGTGACTGGATACCTTGTTGCTAGATGCCACTCATTGTATGACCTTGCAACCCATCAACACCCGAGAGGCGATAATATGCTAAGCTAACTTAGTACATGTCTCAAACTTCGATCCATTGGGCAATGCCTTCCGTCTGGTCACAGAAACTCTCTCATGGACAAGATGCGAGCCTGATTGCGGCAAAGTCCCCAACTGAGCTACAGCAACAACTGCGTGGCTCGCACACTAACTAACACCACCATCACCACCTTGACCGGCCCGGCTCAGACTCTAGGCGGAGCACCTAGCGGGCCTTTATCCTTGCCAGTGAAAGATGAATGGCTCACGACAACTTCAGGTGGGCCCTCCCTGTTATTGTTAGGCAAGGAGGCAGGTGAGGGTCCGGCACCACTAGCACGGCTCCATGTTCTTGGGGATCTGCATCCCACGACGTTATCGATTCAAGTCGTTTGTCCATCCCCTGAAGCTATCTATCCTTAGGTTGGTTCTGGGGGTTCTTGGCTACCAAGGTACAGATTACAAGGCTTTTGGTTCTATCGTGGTATTTAGCTCCAACGCCAAGCTTCTCTTTGAACTTGCTTTGCACACCATGACGCTGCTCACAATACTAGGTGAGCCTTCCGAGGTGTGCTTGAATATTGGCTTTATGTAGGCCCTATTTCTTGGCATTAGGGTCTCGGGCCTTTTCGACTCATCACATTGCATGGCATGATGTCGCAGCAACAGAGCCGATATTCTCACAATGGGTGCAACTCAATGCCCCCTTATGGAGTAAAGACTTCTCCGAAGCTGTCAAGTACCCCAGATGATCGAGCCATGCACAAAGGGACGCATCTGCAACGAACCCTAGCCGACACTGCTATTTTCTCGGGAAGTCTTCCTCGTTTCAGCTACAGATAAGCCCATTGTTTCTCAACGCCAACTAAGCTACGTACTTGGTAGTATAGTAGTGCGCTATGTCAATACATACCTGGTAGTTAGGGTGGCCCCTCAGGCTCCTAAGTGGACCGCCCAAGGCCCCTGGTCCCCAACCCGCACCCGCCATCCCAGTCGTCGCGCCTGTGCGTTCTTCGCCGTCCCAGTCACAGCCGACGATCGAGGCCACGGACCAACTCTTGTTCATTTTGAACCAAGTCGAGCGGGAAGGAGAGGACTGTTCGTGGTGTTCATCATATCGGAGAGTGACCTCAACGGGAAGATTTCTGTTTTGACTCACAGATACCAAGTTTGGCGGAGAGATCTCTATCACAGGGACCAACGATGGTGACGCATAGCATGCTGCCCCGTGGTCCAGTTCGACTCGGTTGTTTCTGTTGTCGAGGTCCACCACTGCATCAGGGTCAGGCATGGCGACCCGAGTTCCTGCATCCAACGTGGCGGATGTTGAGTGATCTGGTCTTGAGCCTAAGCCATTAAAGAACCAGCGCAGCTAGAGACGGGCAAGGAGTTATTGGTTCAATGATAACACCCATGCGATTGCTCTGCACCTTACAGATTATGGCATCTCACTTTGGAGCTCTTGACGACCAGGTACGGAGGCACCAAGTGCGCGTTCATTGCAACAAGCTCCATACTCCGTACATCGTCTCCGTCGCCTCAAGAGCCCTGTTCCCTGAACAATCCACCAATGCAAGTGATGCACGCAACTTGACGGAGGGCAGTTTCTTGGGCAACGCCCTCTGAAACGTTATTCCGCCGTAAGCGACGGTTTAGCAGCCTCCACCATTTCCTGGTGTTGCAGCCCTTCCGTCATCGTGCTTGATGGCTGACACGACTCATGGCATGCATCCCAGATTAACGGAGGACCTTGTACCGTTGGGGCGCCGTAACACCGCGATTCTGTGACGGCTCTGCAGATGCAAAGACCGAGATCGACAGCCATGTTACATTAACCAAATAATCGCTCTCGGTATTGCTTCCCAGGATCATTTCCAGTCACGTACTCCGGCAGGCAACTACCATGAATCAGAGGGCCCAATACCACATTACACCCTCTCCGCACGTCACCCGATTTGAACATTTACCAATCCTGAATCCGAGCCTGATTATATCTCACTCCCTGCAGGTTTATTGCGTTTCTATTGGATAACCCCAGCTCTAAAGACAGAAGCGTCGCCTGTGCACGCTCGAAATGGCAGTCGTACAGTCGCACCGCATCCTCCAGCTTAGCATCTCACCCTCCTGCATACCACTACAATGGCACTAAATGTGATTCGTCACATCCTAGACCCCTCCAACATGGTCTAGGCCTTGGGGTATGGTCAGTTTGTGTACCACCGAGAAGAATGCTCTACGGAAGTGGCGGCTGCAGCAATCATTACAGGTAATCCTAAGATGACGAGAAGGGACCCTGAACATCTGATTATCATCGCTCCTCACCTTGCCGAGTTACACACATGTCCATTTATGTCTTTGTGCTTCGACCCCAAAATTGTCCGGCGTTGGTTCAATAAAAGTGATGAGCCATCAACAATCCGGGGTACTCCACAACAACACTGTGTGCGACCTCCATCACATGTATCGGCTAGCTTGCATCGGAGGTGATGGGGGCAGATGCATGAAGCCTGCTCAGAGCCCAATAGTCTGGGAGATTCCGCGCCGCAATGAACAATTACGCATCCAATGCGTTTAGGCCGATTAAGCGGCAGAATAAACTCGACGCGGCGACTCCACCACGGAGACGGAACGGGAACCATCATGACGTTTGGGCGACTAATCCTTAGGCCTACCGTACTTGCACTGTAAGACGCAAAGTTCAATCGCCTCCCTGTCAAGGGCAGCGGAATAGGCATGCCGATAGTGACATTATGCAGGCGTCCCCTGAATATGTACTGTGTCAACCTCGATCGCCAGGCTGCATGGGCTCAGCGTCAGCAGGGGATTTCCTAAAACGAAGCATCAAAAGCAGGGTCGCCAAAAGAAAAATAAACAAAAAGAAAGAAAGAAAGGGGGGGAAAAGCAAACAAGATGTCACGGCTTGCTACGGAAATCCGGGGCAGATGCGGAGAAAAAACAGGGAATGTACCACGGTTGTTGAGTCGTCACAAATCTGATCGTCCATAAACGGGCTCGGAGCCCTTCTCCCCGTCACCCATAAGTCGCACTGCTTCCATACACACTGAATGCCGACTAGGATGTTTTTCTCGCCTAGTATAGCCGATATCAAGCTTCCAATCAGAAACCCTACCGAAAGCCGCCCTCCACAAGAGCCTTGTTTTGGTAAAGGAGGTGTGGTGCATGAAAGAGGCTGGCTGTAAAGGAAGATAACAGGAAGTGGAAGACAACGCGACAATGGTGTGATCCCTAGCATATTTGCCATGGGAGGTTCTGAAAAGGATGATTCCTAAGGGGCGAATGGCCCGGGCTGTTGGTTGAGCTCGGGGGAAGACTGCTGCACGTCATCCTCGCGTTGAGGATCATTGATGGGGCGCGTGAAAGTGTGTGTGGAACGAGAGAAAACAATGAGGAGTGTAATAAATTCATTTTTGCACATCGTACTACGAAGATGAAACTTGAAGCTCGACTCGAGCGTGTGTATGTTGCGCTGATAAGAGTTGATATTAGTGATGGGATTGTATAGCAATGCGACAAAGACTTAGGCCAAGGAGTGCGTCGGTGAAATGAGTCTCACCCAAGAATACGATTGATTTGGTGTTAAACTTTAGGGGGATCCGGACAGCCGGCTTCATGACAAGCAGCGGCTACTCTCAGCCAGCCTCTTCGCTGACTATTGTCCAGGAATATTCGTACGCTCATACCCTCCTCTTAACCCTGGTCAACACCCATTACATAGTTATATTTCTCGGCACCAGACTATCTAAACCTCGCCATAGGACTGCATGAGATCATCGACCATTTGTCTCGGAGCTTGCATTGTCCGATAACCCAATTTGACGAACCCTCCATCTGGCGCAGCACGCGGCCCCCCTTTCCCTCCCAACCATCGATCTTTATGACACATCCCGCTCACTCCAGATGCTTCCTTGGATAGAATGTCTCTGAAGCCCTAACTTCGCCTGCCCGCCTTCTTGTCTGCCGCCACACCTTTTATACTCTGCGACCAGTCATTTCTCTGGATTGAGACACATCAACACGAGCAGATGAGCGCACTTGGGGGGCTAGGAACTGTGGGAGTGATTTGAGAACACGGGGGTCTGCTGACAAGCCATGTGATGTCTTAGTCTTCGTCAGCTTCCGTGGTTGGACGCATGGTTCATTCCTTTGCCGGGTGAGGTCGGAACAACGAAAAGCTAAAGTGTTGTGAGAACCGGCAGGTTCTAGACGGGTAGGTGAGGCTCAGCATAGAAACTTCACACGTATTCGCGCTACGAGTCGATGTAATCGTCGTTGGTAATGAGACCGGAGCTTCATCTATGCGAGCCGGGATGTAGCCAAGGCCCATACGGCCGATGACGTCTGCCCTAGTGTGATGAAGATGGTGTGTACGAAAGGACATTGCGTGAGGTCAGCCTTGGAGCCTGCTAGGCATCTTAATGCGCAGGCCTGGTAAACTGGGTTCCCAAAACTTGGTTCATCCATGTGCCGACCTTGTCGCTATCCGCCAAGCCGCCTAGAGCAAGCTGTGGTGTCCAGTCGGCGACGTCGTAAAAGGATACTGTCTTGAGGGTAGGTATTTCCATGGATTTACCGTCAATGGCAAAGTCACCGAGGACGCCTTGTCTGGCATCGAAGCGGAGTTGACGCTGGGCATATTAGTTATTGTCTCTTCAAGATGATGCGATACTTACATCAAACGGCAGTGCAGGTCTCTCACGAGGGTCGTCCTCATATGGAGCTGTTGAGAAGACAAACTTGGGCGTTTGGCCATATATCCAATTCCTAGATTGCAGCTCATCATAGCCCTTGCGGATATTGGGAATGTTGAGGGCATCTTCGTCGACAGTCTCCCTCACGTCGAATTTGCCGTACATACGGCCAAACTCTTCTACCACAGCCGCTTCAAACGCAACATTGTTGACATCGACATTTCGAACCGGGCTACGCACACTATCCACACCTCGGGTTTTGATGAAGGCCTCCGCCGGCGATCGTAGCATCCCCGAGATATTCATCAGGTTGGGACTGCGCAGCAAACAGGTGCCGTGATGCAGCGAACGGAGGCGCGTCAATTTGTAGGCTGAGCCTGAGATTTTGAAAGTGCCAATGGGGTCACCAGACACATCCATGACAATGTCATGACGTTTGTTGACGCGCGTATTCGGCCGTCCCAGTGATGATAGAGCGCGAACGACCATGTTAGCGTGCTTGTCACGGTCGAACATGGCAGGTGGACATATGACGCTAAAGTTGACATTTCCTCCATCATGGAAGACAGTTCCGCCTCCAGAACGACGACGGACGAGCTGCACAGGGCCTGCAGTCCATCCAATGGTCGTTGGGGAGTCTCTGATTTGGGCTAGTCGAGGTAGGTTGACTTCCATCCAGGGGTTTTGATTACGCCCAAAAATGATGCACGGTGAGTTTGTGTAGAGAATGAGGATGGTAGAGTCCGTGTGGGTGTTTTGCAAGAGATGGTGCTCGATAGAGAGGTTGAGAAAAGGGTCGCTGGATGAAGAGATGTAGACTTGTGTCTTGTTGGAGGGGTGAGAAGCAGCCTCGGTAAAGCATCGTCTTGAGGGTGGCAGGAGAGCGAAGCAGGTAAGACGTTGTGAGGGCCTGATGAGACGGGTGAAGACAGCCATTGAGAGTTAGATGTAGTAGTGCTACCAGCAAAACATGATACTCGGGGCGAGTTTACGACAAGTTGAGCTAAATAGTGAGCCGATGTGGTAACTGATGAAACGCTTGGCTGAGGTTTGATGAGATTGAGAAGAGGTTGAAATCTCTCAGCCTTGCAGCGAGGCGACGAACCGCAGGCGGGAACTCGACCCCGCTGTGGGTAGTGACCTTCAGGGGCCATTTCGGCGGTTTTTAATGGTTACAACAGAGAAACACTGCTGTGCGTAGGCGGCACGTACTACGACAGCCCCTGTAAGACCTGGACAGTTCGCGATTGGTTGAACAAGCAATTTGTAGGGATGATGAATTATCCAGGGATTGACTCATCATTTTGACCATGGTGTCATTCCGTTCCGCGGCCGGTCGAATAGATTGAAAATGCTACAACGATAATTGATCTTCTTGATTTTTTATTCCACGTGTTTTAGCCAATTAATTCCATAGTTGATGATTGAGAATACCAATCTCATCCGACACAACCTGCAGGCTGTCCCAAAAGGGAACACCGTTTAGCTCGTCAGATTCGAGTCTCCTTCCCATTGCCCCTCCCCCGCGCTCAACCTTGCCCCGCCCTCGCTCTTTCCAAAATTGTTCAACACTAAAACTCAGCCACCGAGATCGGATTCTGAACCTCGTCTCTGACTCTTTTTTTTTTTTCTTCTTCTTTCCCTCGTCAACTCCAAACCATCTCAACTTTTACACCATCATTAGCATCACAATCATGTCCACATTTGGACGTTACTTCCGCGTGACCACGTATGCCCTCGTCAATTCCTTCTTTCTTGCTCAGCACTGACTTCTTTCAGCGCGGGCGAGTCCCACGGCAAGTCCGTATCATGCACCATCGATAACTGTCCCCCGAACCTCGGCCTCGTCAAGGCAGACATCCAGCCCCAGCTCAACCGTCGTCGTCCTGACCAGTCGTCCATCACCACTCCCCGCAATGAAAAGGACCGCGTCACTATCCACTCTGGCACCGAAAATGGCGTCACTGGGAACCCCGATCCTTCTCACCGTCCCCAATGAGGACCAGCGTCCCAAGGATTACGGCAATAAGACAATTGATCTCTACCCTCGTCCCTCCCACGCTGACTGGACCTACCTTGAAAAATACGGCGTCAAAGCCTCCTCCGGTGGTGGCCGTAGTTCAGCCCGCGAGACCATTGCTCGAGTCGCTGCTGGAGCCGTTGCCGAGAAATGGCTCAAGGAGTCGTACGGAATCGAAATCGTCGCCTTTGTGACTTCAGTCGGCAACATTAAGCTCTTCGGCGATACTGACTCTATGAGCTCCGATCCTGCCTTCCTCAGCCTCGCTGAATCCATCACTCGCGAAAAGGTCGACGAGTTCCTCCCCGTTCGCTGCCCCGACGACGAAGCCAGCCGCAAGATGGAAGACCGCATCGCCCAGCTCCGCGATGCCCATGATAGCACCGGCGGTACCGTTACATGCATAATTCGCAATGCTCCAGTCGGCCTCGGCGAGCCCGCTTTCGACAAGCTCGAAGCCCTCCTCGCCCATGCCATAATCTCTATCCCTGCCGCCAAGGCATTCGAGATTGGCTCAGGCTTCGACGGTTCTGAGATGCTTGGCAGCGTTCACAACGATCCCTTCGTCGCCGCCCCGGCCCTTGACGACGCCGCCACCAAGACCGGCATTCCCCGCTCTCGTCTACAGACCAAGACGAACCACTCCGGTGGCATCCAGGGCGGCATCTCCAACGGCATGCCTATCTTCTTTAAGATCGGCTTCAAGCCCCCTGCCACCATCAGTTAGGACCAGACCACTGCCCGCTACGACGCCGCTGGTGAAGGTGTTCTAGCCGCCAAGGGCCGCCATGATCCATGCGTTGTCCCCCGAGCCGTCCCCATTGTCGAGGGCATGGCTGCTCTAGTCATTGCGGATGCCATCATGGCTCAGCACGCTCGCGAGGTTGGCAAGGGGTTGGCTGGAAAGAGATAGGATCAAAGCAGAGGTGAAAAGGATAACAGAAAACATGGATTGGAAGCGTCTTGAAGTTTTGGGTGGCCGGCGTATCAATACCAAAAATGAATGTCTCTTCATTTGAGTTAGATGATTGGATAGCTAGGGAATCAACAAATGCACTGTCTCAGCACTCCACAACGGGGATAATTGTTTACAATCGACATGCTGGAAAGTTAGCAACGAATCAGATCATGTTTGAATTCGATCAATTCGTTTCACCTAATTCGTTGCATGTGGCACAGGCTTGTTTGGAAGACAGATGGCCATCGGACTGAGCAAAGATCACTCGCCGAACCTATAATTCCCCCTTTGATCCATAACATTTTGAAACGCCTGATATATCCGATCCCGTACCATAGACACCAGCTATACCAAGCCCTTGAAATGCTCTACATCATGACCTCGTTTTCTTTTCCTATAACCATTTCAACGCCATATCCTGGTATCCGTCAAATCCGCGCCAAAAGTACATCCAAATTGTCCATCCGTCATTAGGACCCTTGCCCTACGTCTTGATTATCAAACAACCCTAGCATCTCGTTGGGAATGTAGTCAAGCCACGGGCCCATTAGCTCTGGCTGCTGAAGACCCAGGGCACCAATGTCAATGTCCTGACTGTCGAATGTAATGGCGTCTATATTTCCCATCGATGGTGTCCATTGCATCTGGTGCGGGAGACCTGCCAACGGAAAGTATACTTGATTTGGTGCTGCACAGGTCCCCGAGACTGACACAGATGTCGTCGGGATACCATTCCCTGCTATGGGCAGAGATGTACCGAAACCATCGACTCCATTGGGGTGCTGGCCTGTTGGAGTAAACCTGGCCGTTTCCATATCTCCGTCCTCAGGCAAGTTATCAAACTTGACCGTTGGTCGGCTCTGGCCGCCCGTCGCAGACATGTTACTATGCTTACGAAGCAAGCCGGGTCGAGATGGTTTGGCTGCAGCTGTATTGGCTTGGGAGTATGAGGGCCCGAGCAGCGTTGTCGACTCTGGGAGACTCTGCCTAATTGGGTCGAACACCATGTTCCCGGGAGGAGTGCTGGTTTGTCTGAGTTGTGGAGGATGCGAGGTCCCTCCTTGGCCATCCAGGTTTTGATACATGAGAGTCAAACTGGAGTTGGGTGAATTTGCCGTTCCTGATAGACTCCATGCAATGGGTGGTCCCGAAACTTTTGGAACTTGATTCTCAAACCTGCGGAATGGGTTGCCCATAGCGCCTTTGCTGTCCCGGCGACTCCGCCTGGTGCTCTCGTACTCTTCTGATGTATATGTTTCGCAATCCCAGATGCCTTTGGCCTTTTGATCCAGCGCCGTCAAGATGTATGTAACGCCACCCCAGTACATCTGTATTTGTTGCAGCGAACTGTAGCATCGCTGATAATTTTGGTTGGCAGCCGACGCAAGAAGTGAGTGTCTCGACTTATTCTGCTTGACAGGCTGATCTGGTCGCTTCGAGCTAGGTGAGCTGGCTCTGGATGGTGTCCCAGACGCATTCGCACTCGATTCCATCAGGAATGCGCACGCAGCAATATAGATGGGCTGATTAGTAAATGGGTTACCGATGAAACTCTTCGGATCGATCAGATCGGCAAACGACAAGATATCGCAGATGGTCTTGGCGCTGCTCATGCTCAGCTCTCGGCTATCCTGCAATAGCTGCAGCTCACTCCGTAGCTCAGCAAAAGGTGTCAAGAGCGTCGGCTGATGAAGGATAATAAACAGCGCATGAAACCAAAGGTGAAGCAAAATGAAAGTTGTCCCGTGGCCTGCTCCGAGATACGCCTTAAAGTTACTGACATTAAATTGTAATCGCCAATCCCAGCTCTTGTACAGTCGTGTAAGTTCATGCTCCATTTCGCCCAACTTGGTCCACGTGTCTCTGTTCAAGTCCTCCACATCACGAATCTTGTTTAAGACATCGCTTACCCGTCCGTAAAGGTGGATGATTTGGAGAAATATGGGGAACAGGGCGGGCCATTTCGAGTTTGGATCAATTGAGGGTTCGGGGAACGCGAGCTCGAAGTCGTCGTCTCGGATGGTTACTGGTCGACCAGTTCCAGAAGATATCAGGCGGTCGAGAGTGAAAATGGCCCAGAAAGTGTCCATTCGCTCTTGAACAACCTGCCTTTGCTCCTCATGACTAGGAGTGGTCGTATCTTCCTTTGCCTCGGGGCTATCCTCGTTGACAGGGTTCCTGCTCCAGTTTCGATACAACGGATCCTTTTCTCCCTGGTACTGAACTCCCACCTCTTTCTGGAGGCCCAAGTCTACTGCCATCCGTATGGCCAGACCAAGATACATCCATAGGGCGCTGTCCTGACTTGCGCCGAATCCTTCGTAAGCCATTAGCAAACAAGCTTGAACTGCACCAACTGATGGGCAAGGGAACGTGTCAACCGTGGCTTGTCTGGCCCGCTGGGCGAATGTAGAGCCACGCTCAGTCCGAGGCATCTTATCATTCCCCCCCGTCAGGATCGGGGAATCTGAGAACCTCGCAGCCAAGGAGCATATAGAGTCGACAAGAATCGGCTCAACCCTCTTTTCATGGACCATGCGAAGAAATTTTGACTCCTTGAGAAACGGATAATCCGAGCCCATCCGAACGAAAAATATGTTGATGAGACTGATAATCAACGGATGCACTGGGGCTGGGTCGTTTGGGTCATAAACAGGCAGGTCCTCAACGATGACATCTGTGTCGGCAACAGAGCTGCCCCCCAAAGCTCCGCTTTGAGCGGACAACGGTGAAGTGCCAGAGGCAGACCCAGCGGTTGATCGACGACGGTCGCGGACGGACACAACCATTTGCTTGAAACCAGGAACAATGGCAGTCGGGCCAAAATATCGAAAATACGGAACGCGATGACTTTCGGATCGTCGAACAGCAGTTGGGGAAGTCGGAAGGTAGTGGTCGGCAGGTTGGACCTGCATCGTGTGCGATGTTTCAATCAGTGCATCTCGAGTCGATTCGGGCGTCCTTTTTGACAAAGGCACGTCAGATAGTTCTAGCGGAGTCGCATCAGGCGGTGCCTTGATATTGATATCAATTTTATGAGAGTTCGTATCTTCATCTTCGCGGATATCCGGAACGTCTTGCTCAGTAACGTCCTTCTCTCCCTCCTCTTTCCTTGCATCTTCGGGGTATCCTAGACATTTGTGGCCATTCTTAGTACATGTCGAGCAAAGGGGTCGTTCGCCAGCGCATCTCGTCTTTCGTCTTCGGCAAGTCAAGCAACTGATCAAGTTAGCTGGTGGTTACCAAAAGAGACCTGGCGGCATACGCAGCACCTATCCTTCTTCGCTTCGAGGGAGGCTGGCCTTGGTTGTTCACAAAGCGGATCGGGCGTGACGGTGGGACCGAATCCAACTTTTTGGTCGAGGTCGTCATGACTAGGACATGGTGTCGTAACAGACAGTCGATGGGTTCCCGTGAATAAATAAATGACGTATAGGGCGGGGACTTAGCTGCCACTGGGTCTTGCAGTCGCGATGCTTTGCCAGTGAACTTTGGATCGCCAAGGGATGTGGGGATAGATGACAGGATGTGTATCGCACAGGGAGTCGTGCTTTAGTGGAGCCGGATCTCAGAGGTAGACGAGAGCGCGACAATAGCCCAAGAGCATCATAGAAGTCGCGATCGAGGTTTTAACCATGGGACGTGGCCGAGTAAGAAGAGATGTGAGCTGATTGCAGAACGGGAGGGAGCTTAATGCGGGGATGGAGACAGGAGGCTAAAACGCGTCGCAAAAGAGATAGCCAAAGAACAAGAAGCGGAGAGAGGATTAGGTGAGAGAAGAAGCTTGCACAATCAAGGACGTCAACGTTGCAGATTCCAAGTAAAAAGCTTGAACCCGGTGTTGATGATTGCACCAAAATGGAAGGGACGACAATGGGACTTCGACAGTCTATGCGTGGTACCGGGGCGACCCAGCCAGACCAGGTCACCAGAGTGGAAGGCCCCGGGAGGGCCGCGGACTACGACGAATGTGGAGAAGCGATGAGAGTCAGTTGGATTCCCTTCTCCTGGATGTTATTTCCATTGGGACGATACACGGGGTAGCAGTGCCACCCAGGGTGCGGTACTTGATAGACCTCTCGCCCCTAGTGTCGAAGCAGCCATCGAAGCGTACAGACAAGTACTCCGTCTGTATTCATACCCTGTACAGGGCCGTTATGCCTACCTCAATTCGCTAGACGCTTCAGCCCTGGGCTTATGGATTGTCGGACAGGAGAATTGGCTTTAATTTGCCCTCCCCTTTGCACTTTGCGCCCTCTCTCTGGCTTACACACATTTCGATATGCTCCTTCCCAATCTTGCCATCGTGTACTCCGTACTCTGTACCCTATCCCAAAAGCATCTACTATTATTAATCCTTCCAAGCCCTTCCAAGCTCTATTCACAGTCCCCCGCTTCCTCCGAGCCTACTCTAACGTTTTTCATCTTGGTAATAACAGTATTTTTTCATTACCGCCCTTTTCATGCAAGGAATTGGTCAGAGTCATCTGTGCCGGGTCTCTGCCGGACCTCCTCCCTCAACTCATCCTGCAACACGCATCTCTTCCGCCCCGCGCCAGAATAGGTCAAGTGACCATGAAAATGCTGCACTTGCTGCACTACTGCCTCTCCCAAATGCCTTCCCAACAAACACCTGAAGTACCCCAGCAAACCCTTGATGCTTCCTCTCCGCAATCCTCCCTTCCCATCCACCAACAGCATCACGTCCACGCACACCACACAACTATCCCCCTCTCGGCCGGGCCAATTTCAGTATGGTATCATCACTACCCATGCTAGTAACGAATCATGGTAAACTACTGTACTAACTTACGTAGGACAGCTCACCCCCCATCTAGGATGGTTTTACCCGGTTCGTCTACTCACATTGTGGCGCTTGCCCTCTCAATTTCCGCTCCAGTGTAACCCTTCATAATACGTCCATAGTCCAAGTTGTTCTCGACGATACCCCGTCTCTTTGCCGGTCCCATTAATCACAAGTCACGCGAGTCTCAGAAAAAAAAAAATAGTGCAACTCACGCGGAGTCTAAGCATTGCAGTTGAAAACAGAACAGGGATAGCCTACATGCTCCATCGACTAGTCCCAGTAGCATGGACTCGAAAAACATGGCTTACCAGGTTCGGTCATCCGGTTTCGAGCGTTCTCCAGTAACGGCGCCAAAACGTACCGCCATACGGCAGCTACCCCGAGGTCCCCGTAGTTCCAGAACCAGGCCCCATCAGATTCTTTGTGGGGGACCATTGTCCAGGTGGCGGGCTATTTTCACCGAATCTCGGTGTGACCAGCTTTCATCTCAGCAGAGTGAAATATCGGATTTGTCACCTGGACAAGCATTGATTCTGCGGCGAAACCCCGCCTGAAATGCAGATCATCATGCACAGCCCAGGTCCTGGCTCCTCCTTGCGTTTATTGACGGCATGAACAAGCTTTCCGCTTTACTACCGGTACTGGTCCTCTGAGTCTGCGGAGAATGGCTCACATTCTTGGGCTGTTAGCTGAGACGATGAAAAATTTCCATCAAACTAGTCGACAAAAGTCGGCACTTGGTTAGCACAATCTGACATATCGGTCCGATCGTGATGAGCCTCAACTTTTATAGCGCATCGCACGTGAATTGGCAATCGAACCTTCCTGGCTGAAGTACAACCCTGCTCACCATTCTCGGACGAGAGGCCAGGGCGAGGAGATATTTTCTGAAATAGACCTTTTACGCCTACATCTACCGGACCGAAACAAATACGCTCATCAAGACATAACACATTGCCAATCCGTGCTGCCCTCATGTTGCCATGCTCAACCCTTTTCCTGGTTCAGACCTAACTCCTTATGGGTATCGTGGTCCGCCGTCAAAATTCCAACCTCTCACCCAAAAACAATCGTAACGCCCATGTCGGCGCTCACCCTCCTCCAAATGTCTCCCTCACTCCTCGCACCCGTCATCGTGGCCTCTTCTTGCTGTTGCATCAAATCGACCTTGTCGGCCCGTGTCCACACTTCTTGGACGATGCACCACGCCCTCTGAATGTTAGTCATACCCTGTCGTCGGTCGAGGGCGACAAAGGCTTGTCGGGCAAGGTCTCGGTCGCCCAGGCTAGTGGCCTCACAGGCAGCCACAAACAGCGGCCACAGCAATGCTCCCATGGGTCCAGCGTTTTTTACGGTTCCAACGCAGTGTGTCAGACTGACATGAGTATGGCGCTGCACTAGCGGGTGAGTGCGGGGGTATCTATAAATTGTGCGATACAGGTACACAATGGCCGAGTGCCGATATCCTAGTGCATTACTAAGGATGCTCTGAAGTCGAGCCCTTTCAGTGGCTTGCTCGGACGTTAGTTCCTCTGGGTTTCGAGTCAGGACCGAGTTAGGAGGGAGACCTGGAGTCCAGTCTTTGAGGGCCTGCTCAATGGATGAAGCCGTTATTTCGAATTCAGTTCGAAGAACAGCTACCTTGGACATTTCTCCATGCGTGACGGCAGAATCTAGTTGGTCCTTCAGGGCGAGCAGATTCGACATTCGATGAATGATAGGCCAGAGCGACGTGGCCATGCCAAGGAGGGTGTCGACATTACCAAAAGGTGAAGCGGCGTGAGAGTCGAGAGGGGGGAAGGGGGCGAGATGACTGGCTCCGTGGTCGGTAGAGAGAGGGGCCGTCCCAAAGGAGAGGGCGGTAATCACGTCGTAAAAGCGGAATGCCTGCATTTATCAACGGCTGTCACTGGGAGAGAACGTAGATTCCACTCACACGTTCTATGAATATACCGGTTGGATCACGAGCCACTTCGTTATTGCTCATGATGGTTAAGGCACCTTTTAAATGGCCGTCCACAATATTCGATCGACCTTTTTGAACGAGCTTCAGGTTGTTAGTTCCGTCGCATATCCCAAGTACAACAAAGTCAAACTCACCACCTCATAGTATACAAGCAGCATAATGGCAGCCAGGAGTTCGTTCTGGTTCGCCCCAGCGCCTTGCTTGATCAGTTGCGCCAAACCCTGGATCGCCTTGTTGTGAAAATAGACGCTCTTTTCATCATTATCAACACCGCGATATTCTAAATGCGCACTAGCCAGCGCATAGACGGCGTTCATGACTGACTGGCTATTCTCGCAGAGTGGCAAAATCAATTGTTGGAATGGGTTGCCACACTCTTCTCTGAAAACGATGAGATGGGATAATACATTGCAGAAATGGTCCACCAGAGCACGACGGTTGGTGCGATCGGAGAACTCGGAGAAGCTAGGCGAACAAAACTCGAAGAGAGGAGACGGTGCGGGGACAGGGGCGATCAGAGCTAGGGATGGACTTCGAGTGCTTTGAGAAACCATAGGTATTGGTGTCTCGCGAATGACTTCCTCGACGTCGTCCTCAACCTCAAAGTTGGGAGCAACGGTGTCGTCGAGACCGGGAAACTGGAAATCAATCGAGTCAATAGGTGACAAAATGAGAAGATCTCTGGAGCTCCAAGCCAAGAGATTATCCATAGGACTCCGCATGGACTTGGAGATGGCCGTATCTTCCATCTCGGACGCAAGGGTCGTCGCATCGACAGGAGGCTCGGGTCCAAGAGTATCCTTCCACTGCGATGGGATTGTCGGATCAGGTGACTGCAGAGCCCGATCCGAGCCCGAGGAAGACGAGTGCGCATCGAAGGCTAAGCTGGTGGTAGGTTCACGTTTGCGCCGTTGGCGAGGTCGAACCGGCTCGTAGACACACTCTTGGCCTCGTTCTTGGCAGCGGGCGCATTGAGGACGAATCTCGTCGCATTTCTTTTTCTAAGAGGCGAGTTAGGACGGGATAACCCGAATTGTGGTGGAGTTGGTTACCTTTTCCTTACTGTTGAGTGAGGCCAAGTTAGTAGGTGTCATGATGGACAGAGAAGCGAGACGTACCAATAACTGCATCCTAATAGGCGCAATCCAGGTCAGCGGTTAGTAACGACGCGGACGCATGCATTCTCCTGTGTTACACGTACCTGCGCGGGAGCGCTTCTTGGGAGCCTTGGGTGGCGCGAGTCTTGTGTATAACAACATAATGGATCCGAGGACCGGTGTGTACGGTGCAAGCGAGGTGAAGCGATCAAATTAACCAGTCAATCAGTCCTGTTCCATTTATCCGAACAGGCAATCTTTCATGGCCGATTCGAGGGGAATGGACCAGGCACGATATCTGATATGGGTGTCGCGACGCTTGACTCAGTCGTCCATGCTCTGGAGGACAGAGAAAATAATCGGCCGAAAGTCGGATGATGGCGGGGAGATGTCGGTTTTCAGAGGGGCAGGTTTTCCTGTTGCAGCAGCCGGAAGTAGCCGTAGAGTTGGAAGTCAAGCGACGATGTCTAGCTAGAGGTTTGATCAAGATAGAAGAGCAGCAAGACGACGGCAATGCAAGGAAGCACAGCACTAGGCGGTAGGTAAGTGCGAGCAAGATCTGAAATATGGAAATGGAAGAAATGGAAGGGGAAACAGAAAATGGATGCGGCGCTGGGGGTGTGTCATGGTTCGGGCCATTTCTTGCAGAGCATCGTGACCTTGAACTGCGCCGGGCTGATCCCTGGCCGTACTTTGGGGTGGGCACTATTCCCTGCAGGCTCAAGTGGAGCCCACCAAATTGCGGGGTCGCGCATGTTCAGTGGCCAAGCTCTCTGAGGAAGCACGGGGGATGGGGTTACTTCCGGGGATGAGGCCGGGGCTCGGGGGTAACGGCACGAAGTTTGTGAGGAAGGTTTACAGGGGGATTTTAGGCGAGCAGTCGCCGCCCGCGGTGGGAAGAGCACTAAATCGTCCATGTTTTCAGGGACGAGGGAGTTTATTGCAGTGAGTCCAGTGAGCATTACAGCGGTGGCTACACTCCGTCGCTAGAGTCGGGCATGTCATCCGTTCACTCAAGTTGCCCACAACATGCAACTTCCGGGTGAATCCAACATCCCTCCCCAGCCCTCGCCACACCGATCAATTCTCATCGAAAAGGCATTTATCCCACCTGGCATATGGGCTTCAATCCGTTGATGCAACGCAGTCCCTGCATCTAACCCAGATCAACAACCAAGAAACTTCCACAATACCCGGTCGTTCGCCGCTGTTCAGTGCCCGGTTTGATAAGAAATCTGGGGTAATTCGAGTTGGTTCAAACGCCATCTCTCTTCTGGGCCACGGATGGTGATGGGCTCTCTGCTGTGAGAGGTGCGGCAAAGGTCAACCCCATATTCAAGACGAGTTCATTGACAAGGGCGCCACGAGTAATCTGCCCTCGCCCCGCCCGATGCCTTCAACCGGTGGGACAGATCTTCAGGGAATCAGGTCTAAGGATAGATTAAAGCATGGATGGGATGGGATTGAGGTTTCACAATGATAGCCGTAACCATATTTTCCTGCCTAAACGGTTATATTTACACGCGAACCGCTCTTGGAAGATTGAGATGATGAAGAAAAAGAAAGAAAAGAAAACTCGCCCCGGGGGGGGGGGGGGGGGGGGGGGGGGGGGGGGGGGGGGGGGGGGGGGGGGGGGGGGGGGGGGGGGGGGGG